>PVKP010000819.1:0-28966 GCA_004027715.1 Plecturocebus donacophilus | reverse complement strand
CTGCTTCCATATTTTTGCAATTGGCAATTCTGCTGCAGGAAACATGCATGCATAAGTATCTTTTTTGTATAATGACTTATTTTCCTCTGAGTAGATACCTGATAGTGGGGTTGCTGAATCAAATGGTAGTTCTAATTTTAATTCTTTAAGGAATCTCTGCACTGTTTTCCATACTGGTTGTACTAGTTTACCTTCCCACCAGCAGTGTAGAAGGGTTCTGTTTTTACCACATCCATGCCAACATCTAAGGTATCTAAAATAGTTAAATCCATTGAAGCAAAGAGTAGAATTATGTTTGCCATGGGCTGGGAGAATTGAGAAACTGGGAGTTACTAATCAATAGGTATAAATTTTAGTTACAAAGATGAATAAGTTCTAAAGATCTGCTATATGATGCCATGCCTATAGATAAAACTACAATGTACACTTAAAAATCTATTAAGAGAGTAGATCTCAGTTTAGGGGCTCTTTCTTCTCTAAAATTATTAAAAGATATTTATCATATTGTACTTCATATGTCTGAAGTAAAACTCTACAATAGCTTATGCCCTACTTCCTACTTTCTGCCACTGTACGCTCTTAGTAATATAAACTAATAAAAAAGCAAAAACAAAACAAAACAAAACAAAAAAGTAATAGTTTTAAGTCAAAACAGCCTCTGGCATATATAACAATCCTTTCACATATTCAACATAACTTTACGAAACCATTTAGTAATTCCCTAAGTTTCTTAAATCTATTTTTATCAACACCTAATATTTACCAACTCAATGTGACAGATGTTAGAAAGCCAAAGATAAAGTAGAACAGGTCATCAGGCCAAACTAATCTACTAATTACTAATTAAGAATTGCTCATAACTAGTGAGTAGGCATATATAAAAGTAAATGATAAGACATAATTGGTATTATAATTTTTAATTAATTGAAATAATACATAATAATACAAAAATATTTAGTGAGTAGCTACTCTATGTTCTTTGTAAGACTCCACAAATATAAAGATGAAAAATTATAGTCACTCATTCAAGAAGTTTATGTTGATGAAGAAATCATGGTAGATATTCAAAGGACTAAGCCATCAATTGTGCTTTGGCTGGGATCAGGGAGGGATAGCAGAGTTGTTAACAACTATATCTTAAAAAGCACAGAGTAGCTTATCAGATGAAAACAAGATTGGAGAGTAAAGAGATTATTCTAGACAAATTAAAATACTTTTAAAGGCATGAAGGTATAACCCAATTAGAGGTCTTTGAATGATTTCATATGATTGGAAGGAACAGAACAGGGTTGGCAAGAATTGAGGGTGGGACAGGAAGAGACACAGATTCCTAAGTGATGAAGCTGTCAGGGGCATGCTAGATCTTTTTTAAGGCAAGCTAATGAACTTAGCATTTATTCTGTGATGATTAAAAGGCACTGAAAGATTAAAACAGGGGTGTATGCTATTAAGATTTTTGTCAGGAATAAAATTACAATAGCAATATGGAGGATGGATGGATAGAAGGAAAAAAAAGATCAGATTCAATGACAGCCCTCAGTACCTTTACAGTCTTCTAGGCAAGAGATGATAAAAGTTTAAGTGAAAGTAACATGAACAGAAAGAGCAATAAGAACTATTGAGTCATGCAACTTCAGAGGAATTAATAATCAATTGGATACAGCATATGAAGAAAAATATTGTTAAGGCTAAATTATCTAGTTTAGTTTGCTGCATTGATAGTAGTATTCATTTTAAAAGGACAGAAGACTTCAAACATCAACAGCCTCCAGGGAAAATAAGAAACTCAATTTTTAGAATATTGGGTTTGGTGAAAAGTTAGATTTATAATTTAAAACTCAAGCAAGAAATCAGAGTTAGATTTAGAAGACATCAGCATTTATGTGGCAACCAAATGGCTGGAATAGGGACAATTTTCCAGGGATCATATAAAAAAGAGCAACAGAGAACCAGGGGAACACACTGGGAAGCACTGTTACTTTAAGGAACAGGTAAAGAGGGAAGAATAATGGTCATTAAGACAGAGGTAGAACTGGACAGGTGTGTCGTGAAAGCAAAGGAGTTGTAAAATCCACATGAAGGTCAAGAGAAACCAAAACTTCACAAAGATGACCTTAGGTAAGAACTGAAACAAGTTCATTGATTTTAGCAATTAAGAGATAATAGATCATTGATTTAGCAGCACCAGTGAGGATAGGAATCAGGTAAAATGATGGGAGAAGTATAGGAGATTTAAATGTGTGTACATAGCAAGGAGATTCTTAGGAGACTCTTGTCTATGAAGGAAGAGAGTGAGGCTGATACTAAGAGGAGAAATATATAGGCTGCATCATGTCCAGCGTTTGAGAAAGAAGATGAAAAAGAGGGAATATATGAATATGCAGGAGAGATGAGATACTTGATGAGAAACCATCTAGGAGAAGCTGGAGTCAAATAGAATCCACTATAGGTGGAGGGTTAAGCCCTGAAGTGGTGATGGAGAGGACCTAAATGAAATGTTCGTGCTCTCTTGATACTTGAGGCAAGAAAGTAAGGGAGTCATGCCTCAAGGCCTCTTCCTTCTCTGTGAAGATGGTTTTTGGGTGTTCATCTGGAGGGCCGGGAAGGGAGAGGCTTGATCAGAATAGCCAAGATTTAGAACAGCTATGTGGAGAAAAGGCAGGACATTTAATCAAGAAAGCATTGGAGGCTTAACTGAGATTTAATATATGTTTAGTGACATTTGTTCGTTCGTTTATGTAATCATTTATTCAACAAATATTTATTGAACACCTAGTATGCGTAGGGATCATCTGCCTGTTGAAGAGTTACGGAAATATCTACTCACCTGGAATTGGAGGAGGGAATAAAAGCACAATAAGTAAACGATAACCTATTCGACCCCATGCCCCATCAAAATCCTCTGCCTTTTTCCTAATGAAGATTACAGTTCCTATTTTCACAGGTGCTGTTAGCTCTAAATGAACTCATTTATTTTTAAAGCATGTTTTCAAGTATAGTCTTAAACTACAACCATTTCAGAAGTGGTGACCCATGACTCAAATCTCAAAAATAAATGCCACAGTTCACCGCTGGAATGCATACACAAGAAAAATAATACATGAGTAAAAAAAGAATTTTCAACACAGAACAAAAGTTTATTATACACAATTAGGAGTGAATATTAATGTCAACAGAATGCTTTTTAGATGCCCTGAAGCTTTTTATGTACCTAAAGGACATATAACTATAGCTCAACTGGTAAGGAATAGGCAGACCACAAGGTAGTCATGGAAATAAACACTTGAACAGATAATTCTAACGGGATATGATAAATGTTATGGGAGAAATTCAGAGAAAGTACAGAGGGGTCACAGACGAGAGACCAGCTGTCCCTGGCGTAGCCGGTAGAGGTCTTATTAGACACTAATGGAAAGGAAATTCATAGAGAAATAAGTAAAAGAGCAATAGAAATATTAATATGTGTACTCTATTTCACGACAAGTTTACGTAAAGGCAGAACATTCAGAATCCTGGGCAATAAAACTGATATTTCTTGCAACAAGCTTTGGCCAAAAAAGAGTGCAGTTCCATGATGAATATCAGCTTCACCAACATGCCCCAGGCACCGTGATGTTGTTCTTCTGCTCTGCTGCCAAACAGGGTGGAGACCAAATCAAACAGTATGAAAAACCATCCATCAGAACCACAGTTCTCTTATTGAGACAATTTCTGATTGAATTTCCTCAGTCGACTATCCAAGTCGTCATGTTCATCAAAGTATTTCATTTAAATGACCATTAAAGTGAAATTAAGTTGGCATTAACCTTGTCTTTTCAGATGATGCCACCGAAAGGTAAACATGCCGTTCTGACATGCATGAAAATGAAATGATAAATTGACACACACAGTGCTTGGAATGGATGGAGTCCTTCTAATGAGTGATTACCTGTGGTGTAACTATATTGATTGTGTTTGTACATGTCAAATGGGGCTGGTGAGAAAGAACTTGAAGAAATCAATCTTGGAAATTGCTAGGACAGCAGCCTGCTAGTTTCACAGTACTAAATTATGACCTTAAAATTTTGAAGAAAAAGAAAACTGCAAAACTTTGTAAAGGTACCAGTTTCTTCCTGACACTATTTGCCTTGGCAAAAGATTTCTTGACAACTTAAAAGACAAACATGTGCTCAGATAATGATTTGTGGAGGACAGATAATTATGAGTACATTTAGAAATACATACTCTTTCAAATCCTAATCTTTCCATATAATGAAGTTATTTCTATTTTCAAATGTATTTTTCTTATAATTACAAAAATACATTTGGAGATCCACATTCTTCTATTATTCTTTCAATATACTGACAAAGAGTTATTTCTTTGCTTCTTTCTATGTTTTGGGCTCAAGATTTATTAGAAGGAATGTGCAAAACCAAAGGCAGCAAAGTTTGTATTTTTATATTTTTATTGGGAATAACTCTAGGAATAAGTGGGGATAGTTGTGCACACACAATCACTCACACACACATACTCCTGCACGCAGAGTGATAAAGGGTATTATTTAGCAGTGTTTCACTGGAAGAATAAAGTGTAACTCCTTGTCTGCCCTTTTATTATATTTGGGTTCATACTAAGAGAGTCTTTGAAGACCTTTGCAACTTCCATTTGCATGAAGTAACTTTTGCATGTATTCTGGAGGAAAACTTCCTAAGGCATATTTGGACAGAGGATTGCTATCAGAGTAAATAAAACAATGCAAAGCCCACTCCCACGAGGAATGCTCCTCTGCCACCATGACTGAAATGGGTCATCCCTTTGGTTTCTGAATAAAGAATTATGATACCTGGGGCTAGAATGCTCAGGCAGGAATTTACCAAACCAAATCTTCCCTATATGGTAGAGAACAAATTTTCATGAATTGTTCTCCACTGTAAGTGTGTGTGCACTGTTAGGGACTGTAATATGGCTGCAGGAGATGGGTGTGGGTATCTCCTTGGCTGTACAACTCATTTCCTGTTATGATTTTATAATCATCTCTTTCTCAGTTGTTCCGTATAAATATAGGAAGGTACGGCTCACCGTGGGACTGGGTAGAAAGAAGGTAAAATAAAAATTAAGAATCTACACTGATGTCTAAGGTTTCAAAGGACTGTAACAAGTAGTCACTGTGCCATGAAGGACCTCTTCAAGTAGAACTACAAACCACTGTTCAAAGAAATAAGAGAGGACACAAATAGATGGAAAAACATTCCATGCTCATGGTTAGGAAGAATCACTATCATGAAAATGACCATACTGCCCAAAGCAATTTACAGATTCAATACTATCCCCATCAAGCTACCACTGACCTTCTTCACAGAACTGAAAAAAAAAAAAAAAAAAACCTTAAACTTCATATGGAACCAAAAAAGAGACCACATCACCAAGACAATCCTAAGCAAAAAAATAAACAAAGCTGGAGGCATGATGCTACCCGACTTCAAACTATACTGCAAGGCTACAGTAATCAAAACAGCATGGTACTTGTACCAAAACAGAGATAGAAACCAATAGAACATAACAGAGGCCTCACAAGTAATGCCACATATATACGACCATGTGATCTTTGACAAAGCTGACAAAAACAAGCAACAGGGAAAGGATTCCCTGTTTAATAAATGGTGTTGGGAAAACTGGCTCGCCATATGCAGAAAGCTGAAACTGGACCCTTCCCTTACACCTTTTACAAAAATTAACTCCAGATGGATTAAAGATTCAAACATAAGACCTAACACCATAAAAACCCTAGAAGAAAACCTAGGCAAAACCATTCAGGACACAGGCATAGGTAAGGACTTTATGACTAAAACACCAAAAGCCATGGCAACAAAAGCCAAAACAAAAAATAGACAAATGGGATCTAATTAAACTTGAGAGCTTCTGCACAGCAAAAGAAACTCTCATTAGAGTGAACTGGCAACCAACAGAATGGGAAAAAATTTCTGCAATCTACCCATGTGACAAGGGCTAATATCCAGAATCTATTGGGAACTTAAACAAATTTACAAGAAAATAAACAACTCCATCAAAAAGTGGGCAAAGGATATGAACAGGCACTTTTCAAAAGAAGGCATTTATGCACCCAACAAACATATGAAAAAATGCTCATCATCACTGGTCATTAGAGAAATGCAAATCAAAACCACATTGAGATACCACCTCACACCAGTTAGAATGGCGATCATTAAAAAATCAGGAGACAACAGATGCTGGAGAGGATGTGGAGAAATAGGAACACTTTTACACTGTTGGTGGGAGTGTAAATTAGTTCAAACATTGTAGAGAACAGTGTGGCAATTCCTCAAGGATCTAGAACTAGAAATACCATTTCACCCAGCAATCTCATTACTGGGTATATACCCAAAGGATTATAAATCATTCTATTATAAAGATACATGCACACGTATGTTCACTGTGGGACTGTTTACCATAGCAAAGACTTGGAGCCAACCCAAATTGCCATCAAGAATAGACTGGACAGGGAAAATGTGGCACATATACACCATGGAATATTATGCAGCCATAAACAAGAAAGAGTTCATGTCCTTTGCAGGGACATGGATGAAGCTGGAAACCATCATTCTCAGCCAACTGACAAGAACAGAAAACCAAACACTGCATGTTCTCACTCGTAAGTGGGTGTTGAACAATGAGAGCACACAGACACAGGGAGGGGAACATCATGCACCAGGGCCCGTTGGTGCATGGAGAGCTGATGAGGGGTAGCAGAGGGTGGGGGGATTGGGGAGGGATAACATTAGGAGAAATACCTAAGGTAGATGATGGGGGGATGGATGCAACAAATCACCATGGCATGTGTATACCTATGTAAAAATCCTGCATGACCTGCACATGTATCCCAGGACTTAAAGTACAATTTTAAAAAAAAGTAATCACTGTGCTATGAAATACAGATTTTACCTTCTTTACCACTTGGATAGGGATAACAGCAGCAGCAATATATTCTCATCAAATAATGACATAATATAAAGGTAGCAAGTTCATTGTAGACAATTTGAAGAATGCATAAAAGCATTAAGAAAAAAATTAAAATCATGTCTAATTCATCATGTACTAGAGAGCCAAGGTGCCAGTGCCAGTGTATGTGTGTGTGTGTGTGTGTGTGTGTGTGTGTGTGTACATTACGCTTTCTGTATCTGCTTCTACTGTTTTCCTATTTATAGTTTTCACAGAACCCTAAAAATGATGGCAGTATGTATTTTGTTATTTAATCAAAATTATTAGGGAAGCATTTCCCATGCTGTTGAAAATCAGATAATGGGATATTAAACCTCAAAGAGAGACAGAGGTAGAGAGAGGTGATTCAGGGCATGGCTTTGCTCAGTAGTGAATTTTGCTCTATGTTTGTGTGTGTGTGCATGTGAAACAGAGAGAAAAAGAGAGAGAGAGAGAGAAAGGGAGAGACAGGCAGAGTGTCACATTCAAGGCACTTATTTGTGTGTGTCCTGTACTTTCTTTTTGGTGGAACGTGAGAATTAACTCAAAAATAAATTTTGGGCCATAGTTGTCAGTCAACTGGAGTAGAGAGTGTAAAACTTTTATAAAACAACAAACGAATAACTATTAATTCACTGTTACATAATACAGCATCTAAACTCACAATAGTATGCCAAAAATTTCTGCTACTACATTTCTACATCTATTTCTACAATTCTAAACTTTTGCACCTGAGTCCCTGTCTGTTTGCTCAGTCAGCCGTTCTTGCTTGTTCTTAATTCTCTCATATCAAATTTTAAACTATATGGGTCTTCCTCACAAGCTGAAGCTCCAGTTGTTTATCCTAAAAAATTCAAAATAGACAATCACCAGTAATGTCCTGGCCACATCTTTCTCAATAGTGACAACTATTTTGATTACCAACTGTAAATATAACTTGACTGTTAAAAAAATTGAATTCTACAAGTCAATAAAATTATAGTTGAATCTAAAAGACCTACTGCTTCCTTCCTCTTATTTAGGTCTTCTCTAGTTTACTTCCTCCCTTTGTTCTCCCAGTTATATTTTTCCCACCCTTTTTCATTCTTGCCTGCCTTTCTTGTTTCATTAATTCTTCCTTTATTCTCTAGTTTTTGCACCTTTATTCAATAAACTTACTGGGATGTGTTGAATTTATTGAAATGTATGGAATACTCACCATATATGCATAGCTGTGTTTTTCTGCTGTGTGAAACCTGAAAGCACTGCTTATTTCATCACAGTTGCAGAGATGAGCGTGATATTGGGGATGAACATATCAGTGCACCAAAGTGTCTATTAGAAACTGAACTCCTCTTATGTAGACGGAACGATAAATGAACTGAAAATTCCACCAACCTTGGAGAGCCCTCAAGGTGCTAATGTTTGACAGGATTCTATGCAGGCTGCCTGGCAAAGCAATAAAAGCCTTAAATGGTTTGGGGACCACCAGTCCCTGCTTTGTAAAGTATTCATGAACTGGAATGAGGATGACCTGCTACCTTGATATGATTTTCAGTCGCCTCAAGCTCTCTCAGCATTCAGTTTGACCTCCTTTGCTACCTCTGACATTGATCTATTCTTGAGATTGTAGCTATAGGCTTTATGTTTGAACCTGAGACTCAAGTTGGATATAAAAGTCACCATAATGTCTCTGCCTATACGTTGAAGGGCTGGTACTGTAGTCCTTTGTACTAATCAGAGTGGCCAATCAAAAGTCCATTTGGAAAACAAGATCTTCCGAGACTTGAGATGCGATAAAACCATTGCAGAAGGTTGAGGGGAAAGGAGGAAGCAAAAGAACTGTTGTGAGCTAAAGACCATTCCTGAATTACAGAAGGAAATCAGAGGGAGTTGCTAAAAATAGCCAGAAGCACTTTGTATTTGATAGTGGTTCATCCAATACATTCAGCTAGAAACGACAAAATCATTCTTTTCCCTTCTCGTGGGTCTTACAAAGATGCCTCACCGTGTTTCAATTCCATCACTCTTCCCTGTCTGCTTGCTTTACCACCAGCAAGCTTTCTTCTGCATCTCATCCCCAGTATGGTCTGGACCATTTGCATTTCTCTGTGCTGAACAGTGATTTGCTACATCCTCCTGTGCCCTTTGTGGCTTTTCACCATAATGAGTACTTTGCAAAAGGTAATGAATTTCTGACTTTTTCTTCTCCTGCTGTCTGTCTGTTTCATTTTGCCCTCCTTTCCCCCTGTTTTTCTGGGACTATTCCTGAGTTATTCAGAATAAAGGGAAAACTCCATAATAAAATAGGAAAACACAATTGTGCCTTCCAGATACTAAACAAGGAGCGAGGAAGCCGGCAAGCACAGCTGGTAGCCTGGGTGCTCCGCCTCTCCTGGAAAGAGGTCTTTCTCTAGCTGATTCCTACTTAGAAACAAAAGGTTTTTCAGAGAATGGAGAGAGAGGACTGAAGGATGCTCCAATCTGCATTTCCGTTCACATAATATCCATGTTCAGTTGACTAGAGAAAGGTTCTTTTTTCCCTTTGTTTCAGATGGAAGCACCTGTTTAAAAATACTTGAATCCAATTTTTTTTCACAATTACTATTTTTCTCAAACCTGTCTCGGATGGTCAAAGAAATACATTCTGAAATCTATTGTGTGTGTGTGTGTGTGTGGTTTTTTTTGTTTTGTTTTGTTTTTAACTCTGCACTAAATCACTTACAGTAGCATGGCATAGTAAGAAAGAACGTTGTTTCAGGAACCTAAAGATACAGGTTATAAGCTAAGCTGTGTCATTAATGGAGTGTTATTAAGTAAATAATTCAAACATCTTGATCATCATTCGTTTTCTTTTAAAATTAGGAGTCTGTATCAGATCATATGCAATGTACTTCCCAGTTTTTAAAAAACTGTGGTCTTCATCACTCTTGCAATTCAAAAACCATGCCTGAAGCAGATAGTATGTGTAGCCCAGCCTGTGGGAGGAAAGGCAGCCCTCCCCGCAGGAAGAAAGGTGCTTGCAGAACCTCCGCTCACACACCTTCCTCACAGGGGAGTCTGATGCATTTGCAGAACTGAAAGAATTGGAAGGGAGATACTCTGATTTCCACAGAAATTCTAAGGAAATCACTGTAAATTGTCTAAAACCACTTTAAGTACCATGATCTAACAACCACATTTTCAGACTCACATTTTTTGGGGGGACTGCGCTGGCTGCCTTCTCCTATGGCTGACAGAATTCTGAAACACACATCGGTGCTTTTAAAGTGTACACAGGAATGACTAGCTCATTACTGGTGAATTCTGTTGCATCATTTCCTAGGGAGTTGCTACTGAGATAGGGAACTAGAAATGAAATGGATGTTAGTAACAAGCTTTTTAAGAGAAAATACATTTTTAAAATTACCAGTTACAATACTGATGACTGATCAAACTACACTATAGTCTCCTTGATGGAATGAAAATAATTTTGTTATCTATATCTCCTGATTACTAAATTCACTGTCAGTTACTAAAAATATCACGGGCCGTCAAAATATGTTAGATTGATGGCTGAGAAAGACTGAATCATTTTGATTTCATTTTATATTTTAATTTTTTGACCTTTGCTGCTCTCTTACAAAAAGCTTCGGGGCAGACCTAAGTGGAACGGATGAGATGCATTTCCCCCTGCTGGAAACACCCACTGCCTCTGCATGGCCCCTCCCACTCCTACCCCACTGCTACTCCCATGGCTAACTCCTAGTTATCTTTATCACTCAGCTCAGACTTTGCTTCTTCACAAAAACCTTCTGTGATAGCACCAGCCTGCTGAGATGCCTTTGTGTGTGGTAAGACAGCATCTTGTCCTTACCTTTTCCAGTACACTCATCACAACTAATATGACTGCCTCATTTGTACAAATTGGGGAACTCTATTCCCATGTGAAAATGATCTCTGGAATATGCTTAATATGACATGTGATATTAATTACCACACTGATAACATTTCCATGAAAAACCATCATCCTGGTTCATGTGCTTTTTCCAATTTTCTCCTCTACCAGGAATACCATTTCTTCTTCTCCTGGACACATCTGTCATGTTTAGTCTTGTGACTCTCTAAAACTTTTCATGGAAAACAATCTTCATATTTTTCTCAGAATCATATCCTTTTAATTCTTCTTTCCTATCTGGCTCATAGGCATAAAAAATAGTGAAGATGGCCAGGTGTGATGGCTCATGCCTGTAATCCAGCACTTTGGGAGGCCGAGGCAGACAGATCACTTGAGGTCAGGAGTTCGAGACCAGCCTGCCCAAACATGGTGAAACTCCATCTCTACTTTAAAAAAAAAAAAAGAATCAAAATTTAGCCAGGCATAGTGAGTGACGGGCACCTGTAATCTCAGTTATTCGGGAGGCTGAGGCAGGAGAATCACTTGAACCCAGGATGTGGAGGTTGCAGTGAGCCACGATCACGCCACTGCACTCCAGCCTGGGTCTCTGCTCTTTCCATCTTTATTCAAGAAGCGCCTATGGTATCTGGTCATCCATAAGATTAAACACAAATTCCTATGCATGTGTTTCTGGGGCTACATCACACAAGGCCATGCTACTGATACCCTTAGCTATTCTAAACCTCTCTTTCCTTTCTAGGCAAGAATTCAACATCCCATTCTTCAAGATGGCCACATGCTTTTGTTTCTTTTCAGCTTCTAAAACTCAAGTCCTGCTAAACTTTTATCAGTCTCACTCTACCCAAGGGAAGTCATCACATATGAGAAAAATACATCTCTCTGAATGGCCAGATTTCTAATATGCTGGAAAACTATTGAAGACTTACTAGAGCCTGCACACATGAAAACAAAATAATAGAGGAAAGAAGATTGTCTTATTTGGTATTTCAGGCACACCCATAGATACTGTAATAAAGTTATTCTTTGTTTGTTTGTTTTGAGACAGAGTTTCATTCTTGTTGCATAGGCTAGAGTGTAGTGCTGTGATCTCGGCTCATTGCAACCTCTGCCTCCTGGGTTCAAGTGATTCTTCTGCCTCAGCCTCCCAAGTCGGTAGGATTACGAGCATGTGCCACCACGCCCAGCTAATCTTGTATTTTTAGCAGAGGTGGAGTTTCACCATGTGGTCAGGCTGGTCTTGAACTAACCTCAGGTGATTCACTTGCCACCATCTGCCAAATGCTAGGATTACAGAAGTGAGCCACCATGTCCTGCCTATTCTTTATTTTTTAAAATATTTATTTCTGTACTTTAAAGTGGCTCATATTTCCCTTTTAAATTCACGGATAACTTTGACATATATTATCATACCTAATTCTGCTGTGATGAAGCACAGAGCTGGGAGTAAGTATTTATACATACTACTGCAAGGTTTCTGTTAATTCAAGTCATGTGGGATTCTGTAACTAGTTCATTTTCATTATTCCAATACTGTGTAATAAGACACACGTGTAATGTAAGTTAAAATATTTATAATAAGATATATATTATAAGGACCCTTTGACATTATGAATCAAGAAAAGGTACACATTTGTGATAATTTTAACAAGTATATAAACCATGTATTTTCTCATATATGCTAATTACTGTACTATGAATAGCCAATAACTGATTGCAAAGTATTTTGCAGATTTCAAATCTGTGCAAATACTTGATTATCCTAGGAATTTCAAAAATGCTAGTCAAAGGCATAGACAGAAAAAAAGAGAAACACACTCCAATTATGATTAGTAAATGAACAAAGGAACTATATTACCTATGAAACACTAAAAGCAAATGTGTTTTTTATTACATCTAATCAGGCTATGACTAATAATACAGGAATCTAATATGGCAAACTGCCTTTAATTCCCAAACGGGGAGTCTTGCTGGTTGCTGAAATGTTATCTGTGGAGACAGCCAAGCTGGTAAATGTATGTAGTGCCAAACATGACACTGTTTTGAAATTTACAAAGTATCTGTAAAAACTGTGGAGTGGTGTTAAAAGCAAAACCTGTATTGCCTATAAAAGTATTATTACTTTTATTCATCTTTTTGATATGTTCAGTTACGTTAGGTTAATCCAGCTTTAAAATTAGGTACAGGAAAGAAGACTTCTTTTTTGAGCATTCTCTACGCCAAGTGTTATCAGCAGGTGACCTATCCCTCCCATCTCTTTATTCATCTATCTGCCTTGTATCTATCTATCTTCTTACATCTGTGAAGCAGGTATTATTCCCCAGTATTACAGATGAAGACACAGCAGTGAGGGCCCAGAAAGCCTGTCCGGCATCACCAGAGCAAACCGTGAGCTTGAACTCAGACTTTCGCTGGTTTCTAGCCTAGGTACCTTCTTCTGTGATGACAGCTTTATTTGCAGTGATGACCACATTGCATCACAACGGTCTTTTCGGCTGCTGTCCTCTCTGACAGATGATAGGTTCTTACTTGCAGGGGTAGTCACATAATAATTATGATATCCACGTCCACCAGCAGCACGCCTGGCACATACCAGGCCCTCAGCAAATACACGTTTAATTGATCTGAAAACGTGCTGCCCGCAATGGTTTAACTACATTCTACATCCAGATATTTCAACAGTCTGTGTCTTGTAAATTACAGTGAAATGGAGATGAGGACCGGTGGGAAGTGACCTAAATGCCATGTGGTGGCCACTTCTTCACCAGCGTCCTCACTGTGAAGTTAAACATCACCTGACATTAACTCAATTCACAAGAGAACAAAGCGAACTTTCACCCCATTACTTATTTTTATTTTGGCAAGTGTGGTTTCCATGTCCTTTTTTTCCACCCAAATATTTGTTTCTCCAACACTAGGAAAATTTTATTTCTCCTGTTTCCAAACAATGGTAGTCACTGGTTCAGCTTGTTACAGTTTTATATCTTTACAGTGTGCTAGTATGCCTGAAATTCAACACAAAGTAAATAAATTCTATCAGCACGAGGTAGTTATTTTTATCATCCCGGTCATACATGTAAGGAAATGTTACAATTCACAGTGAATGTTGCTGGCATGCAGACAGAGACCACAGGAAACAGAGATATATTTAAATTGACCAGCTTTATGCCTTAAGCTTTATCAGGACATACATGGGAAAGTCCCCTTTTTAACCAGAGTTAATTGCCCTGACTGGTACAAAAATAATTTTCCCTGTAGCTACCCCTGCAGGCCAGTAAAGTAAAAATTCAGTTCAAGTAAAAGTCATCACCAAGGCTTACCTAGGACCTTTGAGTCCTGTAATTTTTTGTTCCCACTGGCCACCAGCCTACTGCTGGATACCATACCAATGAGAGCAACAGCAAGACACTGGAGAGGGAATAAATGCATCTTCTCCTCTTCCCCTTAATGGACAACTCTCCTTTAACGTAAAGTGAGAGTATTAAGCTGACAGTTTTCATTTTTACCAATCATCAGAAAAAAACCCACAAAATTCCACTGTGTCTGTTGGGATTGAAGCTAGAAAATGATTTTATTGGCCTGGTGCAGTGGCTCATGCCTGAAACCCCAGCACTTTGAGAGACTGAGGCTGGAGGATCACTTGACGCCAAGCTCGAGACCAGCATGGCCAACATGGTAAAACTGCATCTCTACCAAAAAATACAAAAATTAGCTGGGTGCGGTGGTGCACGTCTGTAGTCCCAGCTACCTGGGAGGCTGAGGAACTAAAATCACTTAAACCCAGGAGGCAGAGGTTGCAGTG
This sequence comes from Plecturocebus donacophilus, assembly GCA_004027715.1. Classification (NCBI taxonomy): domain Eukaryota; kingdom Metazoa; phylum Chordata; class Mammalia; order Primates; family Pitheciidae; genus Plecturocebus; species Plecturocebus donacophilus. The sequence continues at coordinate 14,314 of PVKP010000819.1, read as the reverse complement.
AGCCAGGATGGCACCACTGCAATCCAAGCCTGAGCTACAGAGCAAGACTTTGTGAAAGAAAGACAGACAGAAAGGGAGAAAGGGGAGGGGAGGGTGGGAGAAGGAAGGGGAGGGGAGCAAAGAAAAATAAAGGAAAGCAAAGCAAAGAAGAAAGGACTTTATTTTAAAGTGAGTGAACAGCCCTCAGCAGGAAATGGCAAACTACAGCTTTAGGCCACATCTAGCCTTCCACCTTCTTTTGTATAATGAACAAACTAGGTTGGTTTTCTTTTTTTTCCCTTCTTTTATAAAGGGTTTACTACAAGGATGAGAAAGGTATGAGATGTTAAGGCTTTTAGATGACCACATTTAATCTGGCTATAAACTAAGGCCTTGAATCTTGACTAGGGAATGACAATTTTTTTTTTTTCTATAAAGGGCCAGATATAAATAATTTTGAGTTTTTTAAACTATACACATTTGCATATTCTTCTCCCACATTCAAATCCTTCAATAATTTTAAAAAATGTATGAGGTCTGTACAATATTAGAAAAACATCTGTGGGCCAGATTTGGCCAGCAGGCAGATTTTTGCTGGTCCCTGGCCTAGGGAATGGTTGACGTCAAAACAGAATGGAAACTGAATCACCATATGGAGGAAAGGTCCCCACCAACCAAGGATTCTTCCCACCAGCAGCCTATGCCATGGACCATTGTGTGAATGAGAAATAAACATCTTCTGTATTTGAGGCAGGATATACGCTTAGGTCCAGGTGTTACAGAAGCTAGGTTACCCTAACTATTACAGAGAAGACAGCTAAGGCAGGGCATCCCAAAAGATGACAGGTAAACACAAATCTGAAGGAGAACGCCAGGCAGATGTTTGGGAGCAGAGAATTCCAAGCAGAGGCCCCTGAGTCAGGAGCACATCTCTAGTGTTTGAGGAGCAGAGAGAAGCAAATGAGTCTGGGTTAGAATGCTCAAGAAGAAGGATATGGGGATTTGAGTTCGCAGAAGAAAGATGCAATTAGATTTTGTAGAATCTCAAGGATCATGGTTTGGTTTTATTCAGAGGGTGATGGGGAGCCTTTCAAGGGTTCTGAGTTGAGTAGACATGAGAAGGGTATAGTGACAATGGTTCCACTCTGACTGCCTTACTGAAAATGCATAGAGGGGATCCCCTGTGGAACTGGAAGACCAGTTATGAGACTGCTGCAATCATTGAATCGAAAGATGATGGAGACGGAGTAAAATTGCAGCAGTGGAGAAGGTAGAGCCCGCAGGATGTGCTGAAGATAGGGTACGGCATAAGAGAAAAAGACAGAACTTCAAGATGACTTCATTTTTCTGGTCCTGGGTAAACCTGATATTTACTGAATTGAAAAAGAAAAGAGAGAGAAGGTTTGCGAAGTATAAGGTGCTCAGTTTTCTGCAAATGTTAAGTGTGAGATGTCTGTTGGATATCAAAAGGAGGTCACATTAGCAGCTGGATATGCAAGTCTCGGATGCAAGGGAAAGGGCAATGGGATTCCTGTCTCATATGTATTATTTTCTGCACTGCTGCTCTGATAATTTTTATCGCATTTGTCTATTATATTGATTACATTATTTTCCTCTTGTTTATTTACTCACTGAAGAAAGGACCAATTATTAAAAACAGTTTTGTATGCTGTATAGCAGACAGTACGGGTAATAAATGTTTTAAAAACAAATTAATAAGTGTATTTGGGCCAGTCCACAAACACTAGAGAAAGTGTGTTCCTAGGAAAAGCTGTCAGGTCTGTAAAAAATAGTAATTGTCCACAATGTTTCTACTCTGAAATAGAAACATTTTATTTAAAAGAGGGAGGATCAAAGATCTTTAGAAAATAATGAAGAGCATATGTCTAGGCAAAGTCCACAATTCTTCTGAGTAACCGTAATCTTAACTAAAATTTAGGATCATTACTATAAAAGTCAAGTCGTATTTGTTGTATGAAAAGATCAATACGATCATATCTGATATCCAGCTTTTATGGGAACCTCTCATTAAGCATTTTATTCCTCCTCTTACTCTTGCGATCTATTGGGGAAGGGTATGTCCACTTAATAGTAAAAAATAACCTGAATTGGTGTTTTTTCCAAGAAAAATAAGAAAAAATTGAAAGGGAGAAATCACCATCACATTATATAATGAGTCTTTGTATCTTCTGAAATAATATACAATGTATTTATTTTATTCAGGAACAAAACCAATTCTGCTACAAATAAATTAGGGTTCATAACGCTCCTTAGGAAAACAAATCATAATATATTAAATAGCATATTTGGATTCTCAAATGTATTTCAGCGTCTTTTTTCTAGCAGCTTAATGGGACTGCCAGGGGACCTTTGAGCAATGTGGTTGGTGTTTGTTGCCATTTGCACTTGTGAGTATGCTGTGGTGTGAGGAAATGGAACAAAAGGACTGAGGAGTAAGAAGCAATCTTTTGCAGGTTAAGGCAATTAATTAGCTTTCCTGGATGAGACAAATATTCACTGTTCGAGAACATGACCCTCTGCACAAAATGGAGGTACATACTTTTCAGCTTGAGCAACTGTCTCGTTTTCCTTTTCCCTATCCTCCACAACCATCAGGCACACTTACACATTCGCCTTACCCACCCTCTCCAACACATAAAATCCAGACGGCCTGCAAATTAGCAGTCTGTCAAATCTATTTGTACTTTGTAATTTTTAAATGATTTTGCTATAATTTCTTCTTAAAAATCATTATTTGCAAATGCTAATTTATGGGCCCAGTTCATCACAAAAAAGAATCGCAACAAATGACTGTATATGAAATAGTAATTCCACCAATTCTTGCGTATTCCTAAAAGTTTTAAATAATTGATACCAGTTGGTTTGGCAGATGAATTTATTCCATTTCACTGCTATCATGCTGAGGTTTTAGAGTTTATCTTTCAGATGAATGATGTTTCAAAGTAAAATACACAAACAGAAATAAACTAAAAGAAAGAAATCCTAAGAAAATAGAAGTACAGACTATAAATTGAATACAAAAATCCAATGAATAAGATGAAGGTAAGTCAAGAAGTTAGTACCTCAGTCTTCTCTGAACCGAGTCACCAAGCTATTTTTTCTTCAGTGCCAGTAATCTGGGCAGATTACTGAAGCTATACCAGTACTGGAATAAAATCTAAGAAAAACTGCTCTGTATATTGGCGCACGCAAAGAGATCCTGACTAAGATCTCAAAAGAAAATGTAACTAAAACAAAAATACACAAATGGGGCTTAATTAAATAATAATAATATTCTTCTTCCTTTACCTGGCCCTCTCCACATCCTCAGTCAATTCATGTCTCTACCTTCAGGCAGTAATAATGATTAATTTTACTCCCCCAACCATGCCCCCACCAAAACATCCTGTTCTAGACCAGGCTTTTAAAATTACAGCAATTTCTAAATGAGGGCAATCTTAAAAGCCTGGTCTAGAATAGGATATCTGCTTTTTATTGACCAGTTGATTGAGACAGAATCTCACTCTGTCACCCAGGCTGGAGTGCAGTGGTACAATTTTGGCTCACTACAGCCTCTTCACCTGGGTTCCAGTGATTCTTGTGCCTCAGCCTCGCCAGTAGCTTGGATTATAGGTACACACCACCACGCCTGGCTAATTTTTTTTTTTTTTTTTTTTTTTGAGACTGAGTCTATCTGTGTCTCCCAGGCTAGAGTGCAGTGGTGCAATCTCAGCTCACTGTAACCTCCACCTCCCGGGTTCAAGGGATTCTCCTACCTCAATCTCCTGAGTAGCTGGGATTACAGGTGTGTGCCACCACACCCAGCTAATTTTTTTTATTTTTGGTAGTGATAGGGTTTCACCATGTTGGCCATTGTGCTCTCAAACTCCTGACCTCAGGTGATCCACCGGCCTGGGCCTCCCCAAGTGCTGGGATTACAGGCGTGAGCCCGGCCTAATTCTGCGCATTTAGTAGAGACGGGGATTTGCAATGTTGGCCAAGCTGGTCTCAAACTTCTGGGTCTCAAGTGATCTGTCTGCCTAGACCCCCCAGAATGCTGGGATTACAGACATTAGTTTTGTTGAAGTAATACACATAACTCTAGATATGCTAGAACTCTCTTTCATATGAACTTCACCTTGACAGACACAGATCCAAACTGACTTATAATAAAGCACATAAAATATTCAAATGTATGAATAAGTGCTAGTAAATAATGATGATATTTTCTTCACTTGTGTTACAACTGGATCTGGAGATTTAGTGAACAGTTGGCTTATCTACCTTCTTCATTGCAAGAGCTAAGAAAAAAGGAGACATAAACTGGTTATATGATTGAGTTTGAGCCACATATATTTTCTTCCCTTATTCTGCCATTCGATCTGATAGCAATTTTAAAAGCCTGGTCTAGAATAACAACCAAAAAGGGTTTATGCAAAGCAGTGGCAGGAAAACTAGAAATTGTTTTCAGCTCAGTTCATCAAAGCATATAGAAGTATTTTTCAAACTTTAATCAATAAAAAAGTGTCATGCACAAAATACATCAGAAATTTAAAATATAACCAACAGAGACTTTGAGTAACACCAGCCCCTTCACCTCCTGAATGAGTAAAAGCCATCTCATCTCAAAGTTAGTCTTCCTACAGTCCTCCACCTTTTCCAGGGATATTTCTCTAACACAGAATGAAACGTCCACCTATCCAGTTATAAAAACGATATATGTGCCTATAATTATTGAAAGTTTATCTGCCACTCTATAAGCCAATAAGGAATAAATTACTACTGATTGTTTTTTCTAAATATATACAGAAATCCATGCAATTGATATCATCTTCTTAAGACCAGCTGAGTCCATCTGTCACCTAGTATATTAGGAAAGTTTCCTATGTGGCTTCTCGGTATCCTTTCTTATGTCGTCCAGTTCCTTCCCCACCATGCACTGCAGCAATCCTTTCAAAGAGCAATGTAGTTAAAACCACTGCCTGTTCATTTTGCTCTGGAAGAGTAATCATATGTCTTGGTTTCATAGTATATTCTCTTGGTATATGTCTATTGTCCTGGCATCTCATTCAGTTTAAAATTATTTATGGTTTCTGCATTTTTAATTAATAAACACTTCGAAAAAGTCCTATTCCACTGAATAAATATATTAGTAATAGCATAATATATACATTGTTTATGGAGATTTTTATAGAATTTTGGATATTAGATCTTTTGTGAAAAATGCACCTTCATAGGATAAAACTACTTCAGAGACTCGTTTGATATAATAATTACTTTTTTTTTTTTGAGATGGAGTCTTGCTCTGTTGCACAGGCTGGAGTGCAATGGCATGACCTCTCCTCACCAGTATCTCTGCCTCCTGGGTTCAACTGATTCTCTTGCCGCAGCCTACAGAGTAACTGGGATTACAGGCGTGTGCAACCACAGCTAGCTAATTTTTTGTACTTTTAGTAGAGATGGGGTTTCACCATGTTGGCCAGGCTGGTCTTGAACTCCCAACCTCATGATCTGCCTGCCTCAGCCTTCCAAAGTGCTGGGATTACAGGTGTGAGCCACTGTGTCTGGCCTAATGAATGCCTTTTAAACTTAGATGCCTTTCTGAGGAATTAACTAAAGACACTGAAGACATATATGCCAACTTTAAATACCACTTTGGTTACAAAGATTTTCTTACATTGTTTATCTTTTTGAATTAAACACATATCTGTTAGAAAATCTAGTATTTTAAACAATTATCTTGTGGAGAAAGATTGCATATTGAGATTTATGGAAAGCAGACCCTATAGTGGAATTTAGTGTTCAGGATGGTTTTAAGGCCATGTGCTCTGCATATGCCTGACACCTCTAGGAGGGAGGGAAAGAAGCTGTCATGGGAACAAACAGAAGATGGGCTGAGATACAGGCCCGGCAGCCTCAACCCAACCAGGAACTCTGGAGCTTCATTAGCCTATCATAGCTTTTCCACTTTGGGTCTAAATGGCCAGTTTTATACTTATGCCTTGAACACCAAGACATGTGGCATCCTCAAAGGTTGTGACCTTGAGAGAGGTGTCTCTACAGCTGAAGCCATCCCAGGAGGTGCTGACAGCTGAATGCTGTTATACGCTCATCAGTGAGGTCCACAAGCCTTCCCTAAAGTGTATCTGCACGGCACATCTTCATGCTTACCACTAGCAACTTATCATTTTGTTATTTTATTTCTTTAAATAAAAATGATTACTATTACTTATTAAGTATCAGCTATGAGCAGATACTCTAAAAAGGTTCCACATGAATGTGTCATTTAATACCTATACAATTCTATCATCTACCAAATTATTTTAGCTCCATTTTATGAATAAGAAAACTTGAACACGTAACACTGAATTTTACAAAGGTCACATGTAAAGAATCTGAACCTGTGGTCTCTAGCTACAAATACAGAAATTTTTAACCCTACAGTACAGGTGTCTTCCAAAAGGAATGTAAAAAAGAACATAAGGCAATAAATCATCCTGAATGTCCCAAATTCATTTTTGGTTAAGGTACCTGTTTCCATTTAGATTTTTTAAGCTAAATTGCATTTGTACTAAAAAAACTCTTTTCTCTAATTATGCTATTGAACACAAGAGGGTGACCCTTGTAGTGATTTACATTTGATGTCAAAGATAGGACAAACACAAACCAATACATAAAAACTGATGTGGGAAAAAAAAGCAAATAAACCAACATCTCCATTTAATAGTACAACCTGTTTAACCAGCAATTTAAGAAGGCTGAATGATTGCAGATCCTTGATATAATCTTTTTTTCTTTAAATTTGTTATACTTTAAGTTCTGAGGTACACGTGCTCAATGTGCAGGTTTGTTACGTAGGTATACACGTGCCATGGTGGTTGGCTGCATCCATCACCCCGTCATCCATCACCCTGTCATCTACATCTAATGTTATCCCTTCCCAATCCCCCACCCCCTGCTATCCCTCTCCAACCTCTCCATCCACCAACAGACCCCAGTGTGTGATGTTCCCCTCCCTGTGTCCATGTTCTCATTGTTCAACACCCACTTATGAGTGAGAAGATGTGGCATTTGGTTTTCTGTTCTTGTGTCAGTTTGCTGAGAATGATGGCTTCCAGTTTCATCCATGTCCCTGCAAAGGACATACACTCACCCTTTCTATGACTGCATAATATTCTATGGTGTTTATGTGCCACATTCTTTATCCAGTCTATCCTTGATGGCCATTTGGGTTGGTTCCAAGTCTTTGCTATTGTGAACAGTGCCACAATAAACATTATGTGTACATGTGTCTTTAAAGTAGAATGATTTATAATCCTCTGAGTATATACCTAGTAATGGGATTGGTGTGTCAAATGGTATTTCTGTTTCTAGATCCTTAAGGAATCGTCACAATGTCTTCCACAATGTTTGAATTAATTTACACTCCCAGCAACAGTGTAAAAGTGTTCCTATTTCTCCACATCCTCTACAGCATCTGTTGTCTCCAGATTTTTTAACGATCACCATTCTAACTGGCGTGAGATGGTATCTCAATGTGGTTTTGATGTGCATTTCTCTAATGACCAGTGATGATTAGCTTTACATATGTTTGTTGGCTGCATAAATGTCTTCATTCCACTCTCATGCAGATATCCAGGTATTTGGAGCACCCACTCTCCTGGATTACAAATTCAGGCTGCCCCTCTTCCCATGTAGAGAACTTGGAGCCAAGGAGGTTTCCCAGCTCCACACCCTAGGCACATCTCTTGGTGCTTAGTAGCCAAAACAATGGCTAATCTCATAGAGAAAGTGCTGGTGCATGCCATTAAGGGAACTATAGGCAGAAATACTCAGTCTTGTCCCACCCATCTTGGCCCCCACCTCCCAAAGCTGAGCAGGGAGCTCAGACTACTGTGCACTCCACAAATCAGCCTATTGCATGAAGCAGGAGAGAGCTTCTCCCAGCCACATTGGCCATTGACCGGCTTGTAGGTAAAACTGCACACCCCAATACAAACCAGAAGTGCATAGGGCAACAGAAGTGCATAGGGCTACAGAAGAAAAGCCAAAAGACCCTACTCGGCATTCCCTAGTCACGCACCCTAGGGAGAAAGGGAAAGAAAAAATAATAGTATTATAGAAAAAGAGAAGGGTTCAATTCAACTTGAAAATGTAACTATCCTAAATTAGACAACTTACTCCTGAATAACTTTGGGTAAATAACAAAATTAACATAGAAATAAAAAAAATATTTGAAATAAACAAAAACAGATACACAACATACCAAAATTTCTGCGATGCAGAAAAAGCAGTGTTAGCAGGAATTGCTTATAGTGTGGAATGGTACCTCAAAGAGGTAAAAAGATCTCAAATTAATGATCTAACACCACATTTAGAGAAATTAGAAATGAGGAGTAAACTAATACCCTTACCTTAAAAGAAGAAAAGAAATAAGGGAAATCAGAGCAGAAATGAAGGAAACTGAGAGTCAAAAACCAACACAAAGAGCAATGAAACCAAAAGTTTGTTTTTTGAAAGGATAAACAAGATCAACAGACAGCTAACTAGATTAATGAAGGAAAAAAATGACAGAGAAGATACAAATAATTACAATCAGAAATGACAAAGGTGACATTATGACTAATCCCACAGAACTACAAAATCTCCTCAGACACCATTATGAACCACCTCTATTCACACAAACTAGAAAATCCAGTGGAAATAAATAAACTCCTGGAAATACACAATCTCCCAATATGGAACCATGTGACAGTCTGTTTTAATGCTGCTAAAACAGACTTACCTAAGACTGGGTAATTTATAAAGGAAAGAGGTTTAATGGACTCACAGTTCCACATGGCTGAAGAGGTCTCACCAATTATGGTGGAAGATGAAGGAAGAGCAAAGGGATGTCTTATGTGGCGGAAGGCAAGAGTGCTTGTGCAGAGGATCTCTCCATCAGATCTCATGAGACTTATTACTACAATGAGAACAGTATGGGAAAACATCCCTATGATTCAATTATCTCCACCTGCCCCCACCTTGATATGTGGGGATCATTACAATTCAGTGTGAGATTTGGGTGGGGACAGAACCAAACCATATGAAATCAGGAAAAAATTAAAACCTCGAATAGACCAATATGAGTTGCAAAACTGAATCAGTAACAGTAAGTCTACCAACCAAAAAAGCCCCAAACCAGAAGGATTTACAGACAACTTATACCAAAGAACTGGTACAAAGTTCTGTACAAAGAACTGGTAGTCATTCTACTAAAAATATTCCAAAAAGTCAAGGAGAAGGGACTTATCTCTAACTCATTCTCTGAACCTAGTCTTACCCTGATACCAAAACAGTGCAAAGACACAATTAATAACAAGCGTTCCTATACACCAATAACAGACAAACAGCCAAATCATGAGCGAACTCCCATTCACAACTGCTACAAAGAGAATAAAATAACTAGGAATACAACTAACCAAGGACATGAAGGACCTCTTCAAGGAGAACTACAAACCACTGTTCAAGGAAATAAGAGAGGACACAAATAGATGGAAAAACACTCCATGCTCATGTATAGGAAGAATTGATATCGTGAAAATGGCCATAGTGTCCAAAGCAATTTATAGATTCAATGCTATCCCCATCAAGCTACCACTGACCTTCTTCACTGAACTGGAAAAAAACACCTTAAAATTCATATAGAACCAAAAGAGAGCCCGCATAGCCAAGTCAATCCTAAGCAAAAACAATAAAGCCGGAGGCATCACACTACCTGACTTCAAACTATACTACGAGTCTACAGTAACAAAAACAGCATGGCATGGTACCAAAACAGAGATATAGACAGACCAACAGAACAGAACAGAGGCCTCAGAAGTAATGCCACACACCTACAACCATCTGATCTTTGACAAACCTGACAAAAACAAGCCATGGGGAAAGGATTCCCTGTTTAATAAATGGTGTTGGGAAAACAGGCTAGCCATGTGCAGAAAGCAGAAACTGGACCCCTTCCTGACACCTTACACTAAAATTAACTCCAGATGGATTAAAGATTTAAACATGAGGCCTAACACCATAAAAACCCTAGAAGAAAACCTAGGCAAAACCATCCAGGACATAGGCATAGGCAAGGACTTCATGACTAAAACTCCAAAAGCATCGGGAACAAAGGCCAAAAGAGACAAATGGGATCTCATTAAACTTAAGAGCTTTTGCAAAGCAAAAGAAATAGTCATTAGCATGAACCAGCAACCAATAGAATGGGAAAAAATTTTTGCAAGCTACCATCTGACAAAGGGCTAAGATCCAGAATCTACAAAGAATTAAAACAAATATACAAGAAACAAATAAACAACCCCATCAAAAAGTGGGCAAAGGATATGAACAGACACTTTTCAAAAGAGGACATTTATGAACCTAACAAACAGATGAAAAAAAGCTCATTACTGATCATTAGAGAAATGCAAATCAAAACCACATTGAGATACTATCTCACTCCAGTTATAGTGGCGATCATTAAAAAATCTGAAGACAACAGATGCTGCAGATGATGTGGAGAAACAGGAATGCTTTTACACTGTTGGGAGTGTAAATTAGTGCAACTGTTGTGGAAGACAGTGTGGTGACTCCTAAAGGATCTAGAACTAGAAATACCATTTGACCCAGCAATCCCATTACTGGGTATATATCCAAAAGATTATAAATCATTCTATTATAAAGACACATGTACACGTATGTTCACTGTGGGACCTGTTCACAATAGCAAAGTCTTGGGACCAACCCAAATGGTCGTCAAGGATAGACTGCATAAAGAAAATGTGGCACCTATAAATCATGGAATACTATGCAGCCATAAAAAAGGATGAGTTTATGTCCTTTGCAGGGACATGAATGAATCTGAAAACCATCATTCTCAGCAAACTGACACAAGAACAGAGAACCAAACACTGCATGTTCTCATAGGTGGGTGTTAAACAATAAGAACACATGGACAGGAACATCACACACTGGGGTCTGTTGGGGGATGGGGAGTTAGAGGAGGGATAGTAGGGGTGGGAAGGGAGAGATAACATTAGGAGAAATACCTAATGTTGGTGAAGGAGGGATGGAGGCAGCAAATCACCATGGCATTTGTATACCTATGTAACAATCCTGCAAGATCTGCACATGTACCCCAGAACTTAAAATATAATTTAAAAAAATCCTCAGACCAATATCCCTAATGAACACAGATTTAAAAATATATATATATATAATATAATATATAATATATATTTAAATTTGTTTGAACACATGCAAATCAATAAATGTGATTCACCAGATAAGCAAAATTAAAAACAAAAATTATTTCAATATTGTAAGGGAGATAAAAAACTGTAGATAAAATCTCACATCACTTCATGATAAAATCCCTTGAGAAACTAGTCCTCAAAGGAACATACCTTAGCATACTGCATTCCTCTTGAAAACTGGAGCAAGACAAGGCTGTCCACTCTCACTACTCCTATTCAACATAGTACTGGAAGTGCTAGCCAGAGTAATCAGACAAGAGAAATAAATAAAAGGCATCCAAATAGGAAAAGAAGCCAAACTATCTCTCTTCAGGTACTATACGTTTCTATACCTAGAAAACCCTCAAGACTCTACCGAAAGGCTCCTGGAACTCATATACGACTTTAGTAAAGCTTCAGGATAAAAACTTAATGTAAAAATGTTAGTAGCATTTCCATACATCAATAACACTCATGCTGAGGGCCAAATCAAGAATGTAATTCCACTTTTAATAGCCACAGACAAAAATAAAATGCCTAGGAATACATCTAAGCAAGGACTGAAAGATCTCTACAGAAAAAACTATGATATACTGCTGAAAGATATCAGATGTGACTCAAATAGAAAAACATTCCATGGTCATGGATTGGAAGAATTAATATCAAAATGGCCACACTGCCCAAAGAATCTACATATTCAACAATACTCCTATCAAGCTACCAATATAATTTTTCAGAGAACTAGGGAAAAACTATTCTAAATTCATATAGAACCAGTAAAGACGGCCCAAATAGCTAAAGCAATCTTAAGCACAAAGAACAAAATTTAAAACATCACCTTACCTGACTTCATACTATTAGGTGCAATTATCCAAACAATGCCCTCATACAAAAGCAAGACACACAGAGCAATAGAATCAAATAGAGAACCCAGAAATAATACCACACACTTACAGCCATCTGATCTTCAGCTAAATAAGCATGGGGAAAGGACTCCACTCATTCAATAAATGATGCTGCCATAGCTGACTAGCCATATGCAGAAAGATGAAAGTGGACTCCTCCTTTTTATCATATTAAAAATTAACTCAAAGTAGATTAAATATTTAAATGTGAGATCTCAACCTATAATAATTCTAGAAGAAAATCTAGGAAATACCATTCTAGACACTGACCTTGTAAGTAGTTTATGAATAAGTCCTCAAAAGCAATTGCAACAAAAACAAAAATTGACAAGCGGGACCTAATTAAACTAAAGATCTACACAGCAAAAGAAACGATCAGCAGAGTAAACAGACAACTTACGGAATGGGAGAAGATATTTGCAAACTATGCATCTGACAAAGGACTAATGTCCAGAATCTAGAAAGAACTTAAACAATGCAACAAGCAAAAAATAAATAACCCATTTTAAAAAATGGCCAAAAGACATAAACGCTTCACAAAAGAAGACATACAAGCAGCCAAGAAACATGAAAAAAAATGCTCTACATCACTAATCAGCAGAGAAATGGAAATTAAAACCACCGTGACATAACGTTTCACATCAGTCAGAAGGGCGAGTGCAATGGCTCATGCCTATAATCCCAGCACTCTGTGAGGACCATGTGGGTGAATTGCTTGAGCTCAGGAGTTCGAGACCACCCTGAGCAACATGGGGAAAAACCTCCTCTTAAATAAAATAAAATAAAATAGCCGGCTTGGTAGCACATGCCCGTAGTCCCAGCTACTGTGGAGGCTGAGGTAGGAAGATGTCTTAAAGCTAGGAAGCAGAGGCTGCAGTGAGCAGAGCTCACACCACCGCACTATAGCTCAGGCAACAAAGAGAGACTGTTTCAAAAAAAATAAATGCATAAACAAAAAGGCTATTACTAAAAAGCCAAAAAACTATAGATCCTGGAGAAGCTGAGGAGAAAACATAATACTTATACACTGTTGGTGGGGAATATAATCTAGTTGAACCATGTAAAAAGCGGTTTAGAGAATTCTCAAAAAAAAAAAAAAAAAAACAAAAAACAAAAAACAAAACTTAGAACCACCAGATGATCTAGCTGTCCCATTACTGGGTATCTATCCAAGGAAAATAAATTGTACCAAAAAGACACATGGATTTGCATGTTCATCATAGCAGTAGTCACAATAGCAAACACTAGAATCAATCTAGGTGCCCATCAGTCGTGGACTGGATAAAGAAAATGTAATACATGTATACCATAGGATGCTATACATCCATAAAAAGAATGAAATTATGATCTTTGAAGCAACATGAATGCAGCTGGAGGCCATTATCTTAAGGAAAATAATGCAGGAACAGAAAACCAAATATTGTATACTCTAATTTTTAAGTGGGAGTTAAGCTTTGAGGACATGTGAACATAAAAATGGCAATAATATAAACTGGCATCTACTAGAGGAGGAAAGAGGGGGTGGAAAAAGGCTGGAAAAGTAACTATTGGCTACTATGCCTCAGTACCTGGGTGATGGAACAAATCATACTTCAAACCTCAGCACCATGTAACATACCTACGTAACAAACTTGCACAGATACCCCAGGAATCTAAGATGGAATTTGAAATCATACAAACATTACAACCCGTCAACAACCACTAAAATGCATTTATTTTGTTTTATAGGTTATTCATTTCATTATAAAGGCTTTACGAACTTACCTAAGGAATTTACAATATAATGGGCAATTTTTGTTTGTTGTTTTAAATATAACTATTTATTTAAGCAATTATTAAGCAAATAAAGCAAACTGTTAAGCAAAAGAGGCTTCACAACAATGCTTCTTCTTCTGGCTTGGAAATATTTGCAGCATAATCAGAGAACCTATGTTTTACTACTTTAATCAACTTCCCTTGTGTACCCTGGACAGCCTCAAAATTATTCAACTATCAAATCTCTTAAACTTCATTTTCTCAATTCAGGCACCGAAACTCACTTTGGTGAGAAGGAAAGAGGGCCTTGTGAAGAAACCTTTTCTTTTGTAAAGCAGTACAACCAAATTTAGGGTCTCACCAAACTACAAAATACAGCTATTTCAACAGAAGTTTTACAACTTGCTCATTTATAAA